>JAQQAC010016209.1:128438774-128472596 GCA_029783875.1 Phataginus tricuspis | reverse complement strand
TCTTTAAGCTTTCTGTGCCAGTGCAAAGTCCAAGGTGGTCACCAACAATCAGTCAGCAGATAAAGAAGATTTACTTGACCTGTTGTCACTTGTGTGCAGTGAGCTTATTTTCTCAATTCTTAGGTGAGGTCTGTCAGAGCAAACGGTTCTCATTGCTTAAATTCTGTTCCCCAGATGGCTCTGTACATCCCATTTTCTGCCCTCACTTCCCATCCCTGCTCAAATCCTGAAATCATTTCCTTGTCCCCTGGAACTCTTATCAGTATCAACAATTCCTCCTATACTGTCAGTTTCTCTGGAAGACCCCATCGCTTTTTTTACCTTATTGAAACCTGGCTGTCCTCTGAAGACACTGCTTCTCCTATAGCCTTCTACTGTGTGGCTGTTTTCCTTCCCCTTCATCTCTCATCCCATTAGACTTGCAGGTGGGGAAGACCATTTTCCTTCCCTGCTTTCTAATAAATCTCAGCTCTTCAGACTCTACTACTCATCACCCCTCCCTCTTGCATCATCAACTCCTGAGTCATTCCTCCAAGCTTTTTATCCTCTGCTTCCCTGTCACTTATTCCAGAACTATTCCTGTCATAATTATTGATGTTAATATCCCCACAGATGATCTCCCAATTCCAAGGCCTCAGTTTCTTAACCTCTTCTTCCACTCCACCTTACCACATGCTCCCATAATGCTATCCTAGATGTCCTCACTGCCAAAGACCTGCAATCCCTCCACAAACTCCATTTCATAAATCCCAGCTTTGACCAATAGCCCCTGTCTTTTCAGGTCACCCTCTCTACTGCCAACTTCCAATCATCTTTAGTCCCCATTGGGAACTTTAATCTCTTGGTTCCTGTACTTTTTCTTGTCCTTTATCACCTCTGTCCCCTCCCCTCCTCCCCTTATGTTCTTATTTTGCCCATTTCTCTGCTCCAATCCGTGGTCCATCATTATGATCATTCACTTGCTTATCCTCTCAACTTCCCTGCTTCTCTCTGCCTCCCTCTATTCACCCAGAAAAAAAAAACCCAAATCCCTATTTTACTCAGACTATTTCCCACCTACTCTCATGCAGCTGAGCATGGCTGGTGGAAAACACCTAATCATACCAATAGATCTCACTTAAAATTCATAACACCTCTCCTCAAGTAAACCCTAATATTGCCTGGAAGAACTCTCACTTTTCCATGTTCCCCTTTATTTCACATAGTCCTATGTTACTGAGAGACACAGTCAGAAGACAGCTTCCACAAGCCACCAACATCATTATCTACTGAACTGCTTATATCTGAGACCATATACTCTTATCTTCTCTCCTGTTACTAGAGTTGAACTTCTCTACTATAGTAAGTCTCATCTACCTCATCTACTTGAAGACATACTTCCAGAAATTCTTGCCTCTCTCTTTAGTCATTTTTCTCATTACTACATCTTTCCTCTTAGCATAAACACTATAATCTGTCATGTTTACAAAACCTTCCCTGAGATGCTATCCTTCTCTGGCTATGCCTGTATTGCTCTTTCCCACCCCTTTATAATAAAACTCCCTGAAACCATTATTTATACTTGCTGTCTCCAAGTTCTCTCCTTCTTATCTCTCCTGAACCCACTCCAGTCAGGTTAACACTTGAAGTCATTCCCTTTATGGACCAATAATACATACCTCTCTGCTTGTAATTCTCATTATGAAAGTTTTCAAACTCATAGAAAAGCTCAAAGAATAATGTAAAATGTGAAAGAACAAGCATTGAAATAAGAAAACATTCACATAAGAAACACTGGAAAAATATTTGCAATACTTGCTTGGATTTTTATTTATTAAAAACGTAGATACATAATTGAAACCTACTTCATTTTCCTCCCTGATCCTGTTCTGTCTCTATTCAGACTTACCACTTTCCTAAACTTAGTGTGTGCCTTATTCTTATTCATATTTTAATGCATGTATTATTATTTAATGCAGGTATTTACACATAGAACAAGTATTCCTATATTCTACCTCCAAAATTTACACAAATAAATTCCTGTGTATTCTCCATGTCAGATTCTTACATAAATGTTCAATTAGTGAAATTTGTCTATGATTTTTCCTTTCTTATACCATCCTTATCTGATTTTTGTACAGAGGTTGAATTGGCTTCATAGTCAGGCAGCTCTACTTGTAAACTCTATCCTATACAAATCATTTGTCTGTCCTTAAAATGTTCATTAAAAATACCTGGTGCTTTGTTATTGTGGATTGATTTTTGAAAAAAATATTACATTTTAAAATGATTGTAGGTCTCATATGGTTTTCTAATTCTCCTTGAGTCAGTGTTGGTAGTTCATCTTTTTCTAGCTAACAGCTCATTCTCTCACTGCCCTTTCCCAGATGTCCCCTTATCGTAAGGGCAAGCTCTCAGTTACTCCTGAGGACCCTTTCCCCAAGCTGCTTTTCCTCTTCCCATTTTCCTGCTACATTATCATCACTGAGAGATATTTGTAGCTTTGATTTTACATTTGATGTAAAAAAAAAAAAACTCCGTCTTTGTATGTTTTGAAGTCTACTTTCCATTTTTATGGAAAGTTAAATTAAAATTTTAATTTTTATTGGATTCATCACTGCTTAATAGAAATGTTTCCTATCAGATATAACAAGACTAGAGTTTTTGGTTTAGTAGTGAATAATATTTGTACTCGTTAGCTTCTGATATGTAGAAAAACAAATGTGCATGTGGGTAAGGGAATAACATTTGTATAATTAAAACGATGTACATGTATATGTAATAGAAAAAGTCAGCAGCACTGTCACTTTGCAACACAGATTAAAATGTGATCATGTTATCTTTTTACTGTGGAACTGAGAAAAATTGTTTAACTAGGTTTCATATCAGACTTATTTATTGCAAGGTATAGTCATACATTCCTTTCAGAAGGCAATTTATATTTACTAAAACATTTGTTTCCAAAATGTACCTTCTGCAACATATTACAAAATAATAATTGAAAAGACAGACTAAATAGCTCTATGCTGTTTAAACAATAAAACTTGAACAAAATTAAATATATAATAACATTAAGTTTTAAAATTATGACATATTCACTCCAGAATGATGTAGAACTTTTGATTATTCACTCTTAAGGTTATATAGAAAAACACGAAAGTGTTCATGAAATGTTATATATTTCTTTTTACATGCTTTTGCAACTCTGTAAAGTACAGAATATGGGTGAAAACTAGATATAAAGCCAAGGACATAGGATTCCTATTGGAAAGTAGGGATTATAAATACTTTGGGGAGGGACTGCCAGTTTATTTAAAATTAAGGATTGCCTTAATTAAGTTTTGGACTATTAGCCAACCAGGAAGTGAGATTTTTAATTCAGTTTTCCTTGAGCCTCTAAGAGGTTTGATTTCAGGTAAAACCTCAGTTTCTCTTTTAAAATAATTCTAGACCTACAGAAAAGCCTATTTCTGTATTCTACGCAGTCACAATAATCTGTCAGTCTCTCTTTGAGCCAGTAACATACTACCTTAATTACCGCAGCTTTGTAATCAATTTTAATATCCAGCAGGACTCGTATGCACACTCTCCTTCCTCAGAATTTTCCTGGATAATCTCTAATGTTTATTTTGCACATAAGTTTTACTCAGTCAAGATCCCAGATTGTTTAAATTTCAAGTGCTATTGCATAAAATTTATAGTTTAATTTGGAAGAATTGACACCGTTACTATGTCATATCTCCCTATCCAAAAGTAAAATGCTTCCCTATTTATTCATGTCTGCTGTTATGTCCCTTGCCTGGGTTTTATAGCTTTGTTCATACAATATCTATGTGTCTCATATTGAGTCTATTTCTATGTGTTTCACATTTTTGGGCTGTTGGAAATTGAAATTTTATAGCTAGTTATCCCTGGAAAAATTATTGATTTCTATGTATTGGTTAAGGTGCCAGTCGCTTCAAACACTTCTGTTAGTTTTAGTAGGTTTTCAGTTTATTGCTTGAGGTTTGCTGAAAGACCAATACTATCATCTGCAAGTGTACTCATTTTGATTTATTTCTAATATTTTTCATACTTCAATTTTAATCAGTCCTTGATCACTTGATTTCAGTAAAATCCTGTTGATCACTAAAGTCACTGAATTGTAGAACACATGTTGTTGAGGTCAGCACAGAGTGACCAGTAATTAAGCAGTCGGTATGGTATACTAGAGTAGGCCAGATAAGCCTGGGTGTATGGCCAGGGATTTCTGAAACTCTATATTGCAAACAAACTCAATAATGAATCGCATTGTGAATGTTCAATAGAGATGAAAATTACACTGAATATGTCAATTTACCAACTAAGTGACCTTATTTTCAATGGTAAAAACAAAGATATAGTAAAATATTATTAAATTAAAAATGAGCAGTAAAATTTTTAAATGATGCTAAAAGCACAGGTAAAAAAAGCAAAAATAGACAAGTGAGACTACATCAAACTTAAACTTCTCAGCATAGGAAAAAATATAGAGTGAAAAGTCAACCTATGGAATAGGGGAAAATATTTTCAAACTATGTATTAGATAATGGGTTAATATCCAGAATATATAAAGAACCCCTACAATTCAATAACAAATCAACTGCTGTTCTCTCTGAGGCAGGAATCAGAAAAGTACAGGTAGTATGGCTATTTTCTACAGCAGAACAAACAATAAGTTAGCCACAGCCTAGATAGGCAAATTAAAGTACTAACTAAGCCACTAGAAAGAATAGCACTAAAACACTAAGAGTTAAGATTTGGCTTCTAGAACTTTTGTCTAAACTCTGATTTTTCTGATAGAAATAAAGTTAAATGTGGCAGATTGAACATCCATGTTTAACTCTTGCTCCTATCTAAATTACACTAAAACCAGAATAAAGGAACAAAAATATTCAAATACAAATATAAAGAATATAGATGAGAAAATGATA
Source organism: Phataginus tricuspis (assembly GCA_029783875.1). NCBI lineage: Eukaryota > Metazoa > Chordata > Mammalia > Pholidota > Manidae > Phataginus > Phataginus tricuspis. The sequence continues at coordinate 128,467,665 of JAQQAC010016209.1, read as the reverse complement.
CCAAAAAATATTAAAATTTTTCTAAGATGGAGAGATGTGGTAACTGAATTAGCACAACCGAGACGCTGAAAACCCCACCTAGCAGCATGGACTGTAAACAAGGATTCTTCTTAAGTCTGTCAGCTTCCCTAGAGAGAAATGCTCCACCCTCCTGTTTGGGAGGTAGAAACCTGTTTGCTAGTTTTCTGGCATCCAAGTGGGAAAATGGAATTAGGATTCATAACTACATCGAGTTTTAGTTACTTTCAATCTGTGCCAAGCTGACTTGCACTGTACTTTTTCATCTTGGAAAGGCCTGGAGAGGAGGCACCAGGTACCTCTGGAAGCAGGAGTACACGTGTGTGGGTGAAGATAGTACTGGTGGTCAAAAGCATGTATGAAGGAGCTATCAGCAGAAAGACAAACCCATCAGCAGGTGGCAGTTTTAATCTCTAGAGAGAGGAAGGAGTTTGAGCCCAAAGAAATTCGGGACTCGTGGAAACCAGGTTCAGTTCAACATGAGGGACAAGATTGGAAATAATAACATAGTTAACTATGAGATTCTAGTCCCATTTCCCACTGGGGTGTCAGAACACTCGCAGCCAGGTTTCTATACTCCAACCAGGACAGTAGAGCATTCTTCTCTGGGAAAATGTGGCAGATATAAGAAAGCAAGTACCTTAACATAAGGCAGGATTTCTACCTTATTACACAAATGCCCATCAGTTGACTTCTCCCACCCTGCACCTAGAGCTTCTAATCCACATTTTGGTATTTCACCCTTAAATATAAACTGCCAGCCAAATGTCAGTAGACATTGAAGAAAGCATTTAACCTAAAAGTAAAATGAAAACTAAAATGGCAGACTTAGAGGAGATAATATATGAAACAGAAGGAAATAAAAAGGGTTGAAAATAGTAAAGAAGCGAGGAGAGTATACTATTAAAGGAATATTCAAAGCGTAAGAGCTATTTGAAATTTTAAATAACAGCAGGATCAAGTTGGTAACTGAAGGGTTAGAATATAAAGGTGAGAATCTCCCTGAAAGACAAGCAAAAAATGGAAGATTCCATAAATTCATTGATGAAAAATAGAGAAAACTTAGAGAATCAGTCCAAGAAGTCTACTATCAACTAAGACAGAAAACAGGGGTAGAGGGAAGAGGGGATACCATAAGCTTCTAGAGACAAAACACTTAAAAATAGGTCAGGTTGTATACAAAGGAACGGGAATCAGAATGATAATCAGAGCTCTTAACAAAACTGGAATCCAAAGGCAATGATAAAAGCAACACTCCTTTCCAGCCTGTAATTCTACACACAGGCAAACTATTCATCAAATGTGATAACTGAGTATAGATGCTTTCAGACCTCAAAAAAAAAAAAACTCTCAAATATCCTTTCTCAGGAAGTGACTAAAGGATGTGCTGCACTAAAATAGGAAGTTAGAGCACTCATGGGGAAGGCTTGAGGTCCAGAAAATGGGAGATCCAACAAAGGAGAGAGAAGAAAGGGATTTCTTTAGATTAAGCTGTGGGGAAACCCCACGATAACTCTCTGCATCGGTTAATTAGTGCTGCCAATCAAGATTGGAATGAGATGACAGAGAGCGCTAAGGCCGTCACTGAAGAGGAAAAAACAGTTCACAGCTATCTTAGCATTGACTATAATGGAAGAACTTAACCTCTTGCAGAGATTTTGGGATCAGATTAGTAATATATACACACACAATGATTATTAATTTCTTTCAAACAAAGTTGCAGGGAATGTAAATGTAATCACAGCATAACCCATAGCTCATCTGATTAATGTTTATATAGTCAATACTGATGAGTCATAAGGCAAAAAATTGTGAGGGGACTGTTTGGAAGATGACTGAAAAGAACACTTAAATGTGAAGGTGAAGGAACAGTGATAGTATGAACAGCTAAATTTCCTCCTCTTCCTAGTTGGAATTTTATAGTAGATGTGATTGAAAATTGAGGAAATAGCAATTAAACATGTTTAATTTTATTTTCTGGGTCTTGTTCTGTATTACACATTACCTGAAATTTTACCACCCAAAGACAATCACTGTCAATATTTGGGTGTACTTTTCTGTATCAAATAGTTTCTATTTGTTTTTCTGTTATCAAGTCACATTAAAATGACTATATTTATTTCATCCAATATTCAGTATTTTGGAATGTGCTGCTTTAAAATTAAGTCTATGTGACATATGAAACCTACTTGGGGACCAGAGATGAGTATTTCAAAGAGCTATGCAGATGGCTAAGTCAGACATGAAAAGGTGCTCAACAAGAGTAGTTACCGGGGAAATGCAAATCAGAACCACAATGAGGTACTATTTCATATCCACCATAATAGCTATAATAAAAATCAGATAATAACAAGTGTTGGTGAGGATGTGGAGAATTGGACCCCTCATATGCTGCTGGTGGGAATGTAAAATAGTGCAGACACCTTGGAATACTGTTTAGCAATTCTTCAAAAAAACTAGACATAGAGTTACCATATGACCCAGCAATTCTACTCCTGGGTATATACACAGCAGAATTGAAGACATAGCCACACAAAAACTTGCACACAAATGTTGATAGAAGTAATTCCTAATAGCTGAAATGCAGAACTGTTTTACATTCAAGATATTTGTACTTTTGTTCTGGTATTTTCATGATTTTTTTTCTATTTTGCATGTGAGATTACTTCTAACAAAATTATGAAGTAGATACCTTTAACATATTTAATCTTCCTAACACCATTAGTGAATAACCTATTTTTTTTCCATTTATTTTATCACAGACTAGGTTTGTTTCTGAACTTTCTAGTTTGTTGTGTTTTTTTTTTCTAAACAGTGTGAGTATATACGAATTTGCTCTATGTACTATCTTTGCAACTTTTCTGTCAATCTAAAACTATTTTGAAAAATTAAAAACTTATCCGTTAAATTAAACCTTGCCCCAGGGACCAGCTTTACCTACCGTGGTTAAGACCACTGCTGTCCTTCTGTTATTCGATGTTCCTTCCTCTTCTGTGAGAACTAATCTCATGGATGAGAGCTTGGGATGAAACATTCCTTCTCAGATGGTGGCTTCTTAACTTAAAAGGATTTACTTATATTGAGGAACTTTACCTCTAGTTCACAGCTACAAAATGGGTTCCCAAACATTTTCCACTTTCCTTCCCATTCACCTTCCCTCTCCCTTAAAACTCAGAGTTAGTGGCTTGATACTAAAAATTGAAATGTCTCTGTGAGACCATGGTGTCACTTTTTAAGCCCCGCTGTCACGGCCAATCTCTAATGGGTGAACAACCAACCATATCCCCACTTTTCAAAATTCTTCACATTTTCTTCTTGTCTAAAGTAATAGAGCAGACCCTCGAGTGGGAATATTTTGTTTGTTTCAATATGATCAATATGTGTTTTATCGGACATATGTTCTTCAAGATAACTTCGCAGTTTTAGCATAGATGTTTTGTCATGTTTTTTGTTTTATTGAATTTGGTGCCTTGTAGTTCAGGACTTGGGGAGAATTGACTTGAAAATGCACCGGAAGCACAAGATTCTCTAGCTCACTGACTTGCATGGCATTCTATCACATGGCTTTTTCACAGTAAATTGAAACATTCACTTACTTTAGACATTGAGACTGTAAAATTATAAATATTTTAAATATTGTGATAATGTATAGATAATAATAAGGTGTCCTTAACCAAATATTTGATAATATTTTTTCTAAGGTGAAGATGGGAACTCTTATTAAATTATGCACATTTCAAGGCTTTTATTTCCCTTACATTTTGCCATATTGCATTTCAAAATGCTACATTACTTTAAACTCTTATTAACAGTATTTTGGAGTTGAATATTAATGTTCAGATAACTTCTCAGGTTTGACTGTTACATCACTGACTTGACATTCTATAGGGTTGTTTTTGATCTCTCTGCGTTTGGTTGTAAAATTTTATTCCAGAATTTCTATTTGGCTTATTTATATTCTTGTGATATCTTACCAATTTTTCTTTTGATATTCTGAAGTAAGCGACCTTTCCACCTTAGTCTCTTACAGTTTATTTCATGTTATCACTTTACTTTCTTTTCTCTTGATTTCAAGTGATTGTATAAAGCAGGTGATTTATAAAAGTTCCTTATTAATTAGACTGTTTCTCAAGCACAGGTGTGTTTTCTTTATCCCTTGACCATGAAATCTTTTCAAAGGCTCCATATTGTTGTTTCTTTCTGTTTCATTAACTTTGAAATAACGAGTTTCACTCACATCTGTGGTTTTCCATTAAACAGTGTAGATTATTTCTCTTTGATTACCCTTAGGTTCTACATGGGTGCACTTAGCACCCTTTGTAATATCACATTAGAGCTTTGCATGATGTACTTAGCCACATATCATTATTTCTGAAGCTTGGTATATTTTAACAGTGTGGTAGTGCTAAACTAAAGGGGAGGTATCTTATTTCCCTTTAGTGCCTGATTATCTGATTCTACAAAGAGATATTAATATCTGGATATTTTGAAACAGTCTACAATGCTTTCCTTAAAGAAAGCCATGAAATACAAACTGCAAAACAGATTGCCCCTCTTCCAGGGTTTGCCCAGGGTCAGCACATATACATGACAAACTTAATTTGAGAATGCTGCAAGACATGTCCTATATGTTCTGCTCTCTCCTTCTCTGCACTCCAAAACCATAAACTATAGGGAAATGTTAATGGTCATGATGGAGGTTAGGAGAAGTAAAGCCTTATACCTCCTCAGAAAGCAGCTCTGTTATTATAGACCAAAGTGTGGCCTACTTTATTGTATGCCATGTTCTCTAGTCAATGCAATGTGTATTTAATAGAACATAATTGGGAATGTCTTCCTACATTCACTTTCATTGTCCTGAAATTATATATTAGTCCCCTATGCCTGTTTTATCTGTAGAATTTTTTTCTGGGATCTGTCCAGATATGAATTAATATTCTTAGTTTGTGTTTCTAATGCAACTTTAGATATCTTTATGTTCTTCTATAAAAATGTTCTGAGAATTGGGGGCCTGCCTGCCATCTTTATGAGAGTCAAAGGAACTTATAATCGATGAATGAACTCATTGCAAGCATCACTACTGTTTAAAACGTTTTCCACAGCAGAGTAGGAAAGGCAACTTTATGGAGACATGTTTTTGGCTATAGCCTTATCTCTGATCTTAGGATATCTAAAGAAAACCGTGTGGAACTTGGAAAAAGGAGAGATAAGTTTTCTTGCTTCCCATCTAAGACCTATCACAGGTTGTGCTCATTATACACTATCATGTCTCCTTTTTATTGATCTATCAGGATTTACAGCTTGTAACCATTAAGCAGTCAAGAAATACTTTTCATTCCCATTCTTCAGATAATGTTTACCAAAAAAAACCCAAAACAAAATATAGTCTTTATGTTTATAAAATTTATATTTTATGTAATTTACATGTCAAAGTGAAGTCCTAGTTTGTCCGAAAACTATTTTTCAATGTGAACTGAAATACTGAGTATGTAAATTTAGTCTGTATAATTTAGTTTATGATTACAAAACTATTAAATAGAGGATTGGATGACCTGTACATGGAAAGGAAGCAGCTTTCACAGGGTCAGTATTTTCACCACAGGGACAACTTTTTGTCTATTCTAGGTTGACCTTAGATTCTCCTGTTTGCCTTGAGAATGTTTAATTTCTTTTGTAGAGGGCTGAGAGATTTCCTTGGGGGTTCTCCTTAGTTAATTTTAAGTAGGACCATCAGACTATAACTGAATACTCAACTTTAAAAACTAATGATAGGTTACTTGTTTGGTCTACTAACTGTATTTTAGAGACATCTTCAGCATTTTATTTTAAATCATAGTATAAACAAAATCCTAGATTTCAGTCAGGACTTCATAGTAAAGAAACACATGTTGGGCTTAAAGGTGTAGTATGGTTTTGTTTTTTTAAGTTGTTTTTGGATATATTTTTTAATTGAAGTATAGTTGATATGAAGTGTTATCTTGGTTTTAAGTATGTAACATAGTCGTTCAGCAGTTATTTACATTATTAAATGCTCACCCCAATTAGTGCAGTTACTATCTGTCAACATAGAAAGATGTTACAGAATTATTAACTATATTCTGTATGCTGTACTTTCATCCCTGTGATTAACTTATATTATGATTGAGATTTTGTGCCTCTTTATTCCCTTCAACTATTTCACCCAGCCACCCCAACTCTTCCCCCATGGTAAGCACCAGTCACTTCTCAGTATTTGAGTTTACTGCTGTTTGTTCATTTTGTTTTCTTTGGATTCCATGTGTAAGTGAAATCCTATATTTGTCTTTCTCCACCTGGCTCATTTAACTTAGCATAATACCCTTCTAAGCCCATCCATGTTGTCACAAATGGCAGGATTTCTTTTGATGGATGAATGATACTCCATTGTGTATATGTATCATATCTTTATCCATTCATCTATTGATGGACACTTAGGTTACTTCTGTATCTTAGCTATTATAAATAATGTAGCAATAAACATAGAGGTGCAAGAGGTTCCAGGAAGATGGCGGCGTGAGCAGGGTGGCAGAAATCTCCTCCCAAAACCATATAAATCTACGAAAATACAGCAAATACAACTATTCGTAAAAGAGAGACCAGAATTCATAGGACAGCGCACAGCCTGCATCTGCACCTGAGAGGACTCGGCACCCCGCAAGGCAGGTAAGATACGGAGCCATGACCCGGCGGGACCCGAGCAATCACCCACCCCAGCGCACCAACAGGAGGAGAGGATTCAGAGCTGGGAGGGAGTGGAAGTACACCCCATGAAATAACCATCCCCGGTGATCTGCACTGGGAGCGCTGACACAGATCACACGGTGTACCGGATATTGGAGAGGCAGAAGGTGCAGGTTTTGAACTGGGAACGCGCCCGGTTCCATGCAGCTGGCGCCCCGGGGCAAGAGAAAAGCACATGCTGTCTTTAGCGGTCTTGGAGAGGCGTGGGGCCCAGCGAGGGAACACGATCGCCCCGGTACACTCAGCCCAGCGGGTTGGGAGTCTTGAGGAATTTGGGACCCCTTGGCTGGTGACTGGGAAAAGGTAGCCACACTGAAACCTTACACAGAGCACAACAGCTTCCCATTGGTTCCCGCCCCAGCCAAAGCTAAAAAGAGCGGCGCAGCTGTGGACGCGGAACGGTGGAGCAACAGCGCCACCTACAGCATCCTTACAGAATCCACTCCAGGTGGGCTTTTTTTTTTCCCCTTTTCTTTTTTCTTTTTTTCTCTTTTCTTTCTCTTCCTTCTTTTTTTTGTTTGTTTTTGTTTTTGTTTTTGTTTTTGTTTTAAGTCTTAAAGAGCCCAGCTGACATATGTGGCACCTACCAGCAACCACTTCTATCGTGGTGAAAAGACAGAGGAATATGGTACAGACAAAGATCACCCAGACCCAGACAACACCTGAGAGGGAACCTGAAGGGATGGCAATGCACAATCTTCCTGAAAAATAATTCAAGATAAAAGTCATAACTATGCTGATGGATCTACAGAGAAATATGCAAGAGCTGAGGGAGGAAGTGAGAGAAGTGAGGAAAGACAATGCAGAAATGAGACAAGCCATTGACGGGCTTAACAGCAGACTGGATAAGATGCAAGAGACTGTTAATGGAATAGAAATAAGAGAACAGGAATACAGAGCAGCTGAGGCAGAGAGAGACAAAAGGATCTCTAGGAATGAAAGAATATTAAGAGAACTGTGTGACCAATCCAAATGGAATAATATTCACATTACAGGAGTACCAGAGGAATAAGAGAGAGAAAAAGGGATAGAAAGTGTCTTTGAATAAATAATTGCTGAAAACTTTCCCATGCTGGGGAAGGAAATGGTCTTGCAGTCCACAGAAGCCCACAGATCTCCTAACACAAGGTCCATGGAAGCCCACAGATCTCCTAACACAAGGGACCCAAGGAAGACAACACCAAGACACATAATAATTAAAATGGCAAATATCAAAGATAAGGACAGTATTAAAGGCAGCTAGAGAAAGATAAAAGATCACCTACAAAAGAAAACCCATCAGACTATCATCAGACTTCTCAACAGAAACCTTACAGGCCAGAAGAGAATTCCATGATATATTTAATGTAATGAAACAGAAGGGCCTCAAACCAAGAATATTGTATACAGCATGATTATCATTTAAATATGATGGAGGGATTAAACAATTTCCAGACAAACGAAAGCTGAGAGAATTTGCCTCCCCTCTACAGGACATCTTAAAGGAACTTCTCTAGAGGGAAGCACTCCTAAGGCTAAAAAGAGGTCATGAGAGAAACTAAAATCATAGCAAAGAAAGCAGACCATCCAAATACTAACTAAAGGCAAAGAATAAAACACCTAGTATATAAAGAATGCAGGAGGAAGAATAAGAAGGGAGAGAAATAAAGAAACATCAAACAGTGCATACAATAACTTAACAAGAAAGTTAAGTTAGATTGTTAGATAGTAAAGAAGCAACCCTTGAACCTTTGGTAACCATGAATCTAAATCCAGCAATGGCAAAAAGTTCATATCTATCGATAATCACCCTAAATGTAAATGGACTGAATGCACCAATCAAAAGACACAGAGTAACAGAGTGGATTAAAAAGCAAGACACATCTCTATGCTGCCTACTAGAAACTCACCTCAAACCCAAAGATATAAACAGACTAAAAGTGAAGGGATGGAAAAAGATACTTCATGCAAACAACAAGGAGAAAAAAACAGGTGTTGCAGTACTTGTATCAGACAAAATAGACTTCAAAACGAAAAAAGTAGCAAGAGATAAAGAAGGACATTACATAATGATAAAGGAGTCAGTCCAACAAGAGGTTATAACCATTATAAATATATATGCACCCAACACAGGAGCGCCAGCATATGTGAAACAAATACTAACAGAATTGAAGGAGGAAATAGAAAGCAATGCATTCATTTTAGGAGACTTCAACACACCACTCACTCCAAGGGATAGATCAACCAGACACAGAATAAGTAAAGACACAGAGGCACTGAACAACACACTAGAACAGATGGACCTAACAGATATCTACAGAACTCTGCACCGAAAAAGCAACAGGATACACATTCTTCTCAAGTGCACATGGAACATTTTCCAGAATAGACCACATACTAGGCCACAAAAAGAACCTCAGTAAATTCAAAAATATTGAAATCCTACCAACCAACTTCTCAGATCACAAAGGTATAAACCTAGAAATAAATTATAGAAAGAAATCAAAAAGGCTCACAAGTACATGGAGACTTAACAACATTCTCCTAAATAATCAATGGGTTAACGACCAAATCAAAACAGAAATCAAATATATGGAGACTAATGACAACAACAACACAAAGCCACAACTTCTGTGGGATGCAGCAAAGGCAGTTCTAAGAGGAAAGTATATTGCAATCCAGGCCTATTTAAAGAAGGAAAAAGATTCCCAAATGAATAGTCTAAAGACACAATTACTGAAATTGGAAAAAGAAGAACAAATGAGAGCCAGAGTCACCAGAAGGAGGGACATAATAAAGATCAGAGAAGAAATAAATAAAATTGAGAAGAATAAAACAATAGAAAAAAATCAATGAAACCAAGAGCTGGTTCTTTGAGAAAATAAACAAAATAGATAAACCCCTAGCCAGACTTATTAAGAGAAAAAGAGAATCTACACACATAAACAGAATCAAAAATTAGAAAGGAAAAATGACAGACCCCACAGAAATACAAAGAATTATAAGAGAATTTTATGAGAATCTATATGCTAACAAGCTGCAAAACCTAGAAGAAATGGACAACTTATTAGAAAAATACAACCTTCCAAAACTGACCAAACAAGAAACAGAAAAACTAAACAGACCAATCACCAGCAATGAAATTGAAGCAGTAATCAGAAAACTACCCAATAACAAAACTCCCGGACCTGATGGATTCACCTCTGAATTCTACCAGACATATAGAGAAGAATTAACACCCATTCTCCTTAAAGTTTTCCAAAAAAGAGAAGAGGAGGGAATACTTCCGAACTCTTTCTATGAAGCCAGCATCACTCTAATACCAAAACCAGGCAAAGACCTCACCAAAAAACAAAACTACAGACCAATATCCCTGATGAACGTAGATGCAAAAATACTCAACAAAATATTAGCAAACCGAATTCAAAAATACATCAAGAGGATCATACACCATGATCAAGTGGGATTCATCCCAGGGATGCAAGGATGGTACAACATTCGAAAATCCATCAACATCATCCACCACATCAACAAAAAGAAGAACAAAAACCACATGATCATCTCCATAGATGCTGAAAAAGCGTTTGACAAAATTCAGCATCCATTCATGATTAAAACTCTCAACAAAATGGGTATAGACGGCAAGTACCTCAACATCATAAAGGCTATATATGACAAACCCACAGCTAACATCAGACTTAACAGCGAGAAGCTGAAAGCTTTTCATCTAAGATCGGAAACAAGACAGAGATGCCCACTCTATTCACTGTTATTCAACATATTACTGGAGGTCCTAGCCATGGCAATCAGACAAAACAAAGAAATACAAGGCATCCAGATTGGTAAAGAAGAAGTCAAATTGTTACTATTTGCAGATGACATGATATTGTACATAAAAAACCCTAAAGACTCCACTCCAAAACTCCTAGAACTAATATCTGAACTCAGCAAAGTTGCAGGATACAAAATTAACACATAGAAATCTGTTGCTTTCCTATATACTAATGATGAACTAACATAAAGGAAATCAGAAAAACAATTCCATTCACAATTGCATCAAAAAGAATAAAATACCTAGGAATAAACCTAACCAAGAAAGTGAAAGACCTATACTCTGAAAACTACAAGACACTCCTAAGAGAAATTAAAGAGGACACTAACAAATGGAAATCCATCCCATGCTCTTGGCTAGGAAGAATAAATATTGTCAAAATGGCTATACTACCTAAAGCAATCTACAGATTCAATGCAATCCCTATCAACATATCAACAGCTTTCTTCAATGAACTGGAACAAATAATTCTAAAATTCATATGGAACCACAAAAGACCCCGAATAGCCAAAGCAATCCTGAGAAGGAGGAATAAAACAGGGGGAATTATGCTCCCTGACTTCAAGCTTTACTACAAAGCCACAGTAATCAAGACAATTTGGTATTGGCACAAAAACAGACCCACAGACCAGTGGAACAGAATAGAAAATCCAAACATTAACCCAAACATATACAGTCAACTAATATATGATAAAGGAGCCTTGGATATACAATGGGGAGATGACAGCCTCTTCAGCAGCTGGTGTTGGCAAAACTGGACAGCTACATGTGAGAGAATAAAACTGGACCACTGTCTAGCCCCATACACAAAGGTAAACTCAAGGTGGATCAAAGACCTGAATGTAAGTCATGAAACCATAAAACTCTTAGAAAAAAACAGAGACAAAAATTTCTTAGACATAAAAATGAGCGACTTCTTTATGAACGTATCTCCCCGAGCAAGGGAAACAAAAGCAAAAATGAACAAGTGGGACTATGTCAAGCTGAAAAGCTTCTGTACAGCAAAGGACACCGTCACTAGAACAAAAAGACATCCTACAGTATGGGAGAATATATTCATAAATGACGTATCTGATAAAGGGTTTACATCCAAAATATATAAAGAACTCACGCACCTCAACAAACATAAAGTAAATAATCCTATTAAGAAATGGGCAGAGGACATGAATAAACACTTCTCCAAAGAAGAAACTCAGATGGCCAACAGGCACATGAAAAGATGCTCCACATCACTAATCATCAGAGAAATGCAGATTAAAACCACAATGAGATATCACCTCACACCAGTGAGGATGGCCAACATCCAAAACACAAACAACAACAAATGTTGGCGAGGATATGGAGAAAAGGGAACCCTCCTACACTGCTGGTGGGAATGCAAATTAGTTCAACCATTGTGGAAAGCAGTATGGAGGTTCCTCAGAAAACTCAAAATAGAAATACGATTTGACCCAGGAATTCCACTCCTAGGAATTTACCCCGAGAATGCAGCAGCCCAGTTTGAGAAAGACAGATGCACCCCTATGTTTATCGCAGCACTATTTGCAATAGCCAAGAAATGGAAGCAACCTAAGTGTCCATCAGTAGATGAATGGATAAAGAAGAGGTGGTACATATACACAATGGAATATTATTCAGCCATAAGAAGAAAGCAAATCCTACCATTTGCAACAACATGGATGGAACTAGAGGGTATTATGGTCAGTGAAATAAGCAAGGTGGAAAAAGACAAGTATCAAATGATTTCACTCATCTTTGGAGTATAAGAACAAAGAAAAAAAGTGAAGGAACAAAACAGCAGCAGACTCACAGAACCCAAGAAGGGACTAATAGTTACCAAAGGGAAAGGGACTGGGGAGTATGGGTGGGAAGGGACTGACAAGGGGGAAAAAGGGGCATTACGAGTAGCTGATGTAATGTTGGGGGGCATGGGGAGGGCTGTACAACTCAGAGAAGACAAGTAGTGACTGTATAGCATCTCACTATGCTGACGGACAGTGACGGTAATGGTGTTGGGGGGGGGGGACCTGATGAAGGGGGTAGTTTAATCACCATAATATTGCACATGTAATTGTAAATTAATGATACCAAAATAAACTATTAAAAAAATAAACATAGGGGTGCATGTATCTTTTCAAATCCATTTTGTTTTCTTCAGACACACTTGTAAGGGGTGTAGTCCTGGGTCATATGGTATTTCTATTGTTAGTTTTTTGAGGAACCTCCATACTTCTTTCCACAGTGGCTGTGCAATTAACATTCCTACCAACAGTATAGGAGGGTTTCCCTTTCTCCACATCCTCACCAACACTTTTTGTTTGTTGTCTTTTGGATAGTGGCTATTCTGACTGATGTGAGGTGTTATCTCATTGTGGTTTTGATTTGAATATCCCTGATGATTAGTGATATGGAGCATCTTCTCATGTGCCTGTTGGTCATCTATATTTCTTCTTTGGAGAAAAGTCTGTTCAGGTCCTCTGCCCGTTTTTTAATTGAGTTATTTGCATTTTTTGGTTTTGAGGTATATGAGTTATTTATATATTTTGGATGTTAACCCCTTATGAGATAAATCATGTTTGAATATATTCGCCATCTGTAGGTTGCTTTTTTGTTCTACTCATGGTGTCCTTGGCTGTACAGAGCTTTTTAATTCATGTAGGCCCACTTGTTCACTTTTTATTTTGTTTCCCTTGCCTGGGGATATGTCCTGAAAAAAATTGCTCATGCTTATATTCAAGAGATTTTTGCCTATGTTTTCTTCTAAGAGTTGTATGGTTTCATGTCTTATATTTAGGTCTTTAATCCATTCTGAGTTTACTTTTGTATATGGAATTAGTGACCCAGTTTCATTCTCTTGCATGTAGCTCTCCAGTTTTCCGAAAACCATTTATTAAAGACATTTTTCCCTACTGAATATTTATGGCTCGTTTATCATATATTAATTGACCAAATATATATATGGGTTTGTATCTGAGCTCTCTATTCTGTTCCATTGATCTATGGGTCTGTGCTTGTGTCAGTATCATACTGTTTTCATTACTGTGGCTTTGTAGTAGAGCTTGAAGTTAGGGAGCATAATCCCCCCAGCATTGTTCTTTCTTCTCAGGATTGCTTTGGCTATTCAGGATCATTTGTGGTTCCATATGCATTTTAGAAATATTTGCTCTAGTTCACTGAAAAATGCCATTGGTATCTTGATAGGGATTGCAGTGAATCTGTAAGTTGCTTTGGGTAGGCTGGCCATTTTCACAATATTAATTCTTCCGATTCATGAGAAAGGGATTGATTTCCATTTATTTTTTAATTTCTCTCATGAGTGTCTTACAGTTTTCAGAGTACATATCTTTCACCAACTTGGCATAGGTTTGTTCCTAGGTATTTTATTCTTTTTGATGCCATTGTAAATGGAACTGTTTTCCTGATCTCTCTTTCTGCTAATTCATTGTTAGTATATAGGAATGCAACACATTTCTGTGTGTTAATTTTGTATTCTGCAACTTTGCTGAATCCAATTATTAGTTCTAATAATAATTTCGTGGAGTCTTTAGGGTTTTCTATATATACTATCTTGTCATCTGCAAATAGTGACAGTTTAACTTCTTCCTCACCAATTTGGATACCTTTTATCTCTTTATCTTGTCTGACTGCCATGACTAGGATACTGTGCTGAATAAAAATTGTGAGAGTGGACAGCCTTGTCTTGTTCCTGATCTTAGAGCAAAAGCTTTTCACTGTTGAGTATGATGTTAGCTGTGGGTTTGTCATATATGGCCTTTATTAAGTTGAGATATTGTTGGGAGTTTGTATTATGAATGGATGTTTAATTTGTCAAATGATTTTTCAGCATCTTGTGAGATGATCATGTGGTTTTTATCCTTCCTTTTGCTAATGTGGTATATCACATTGACTGATTTTACAAATACTGTACCATCCTTGCATCCCTGGGAATAAATTCCATTTGGCTGTGATGGGTGATCTTTTTGATGCATTTCTAAATTTGGTTTGTTAATAGTTTGTTGAGGATTTTTGCATCTATGTTCATCAGGGATATTGTTCTGTAATTTTCTGTTTTTGTATTGTCTTTGGTTTTGCTATTAGAGTGATGCTTGCCCCATAGAATAAGTTTGGAAATATTTCCTTTTCTACTTTTTGGGATACATTTGGAAGAAGGATGGGTTTTAGCTCTTTAAATATTTGGTAGAATTTAGCTGTGAAGCTATCTGGTCCTGGAATTTTTTGTTGGGAGTTTTTAATTACCAGTTAAATTTTGTTACTGGCAATCAGTCTGTTTAGAATTTGTTTCTTCCTTGGTCATTCTTGGACGGTTGTACATTTGTAGGAATTTGTTTCTTCTGGGTTGTCCAGTTTATTTGCCTATAATTTTTCATAGAATTCTCTAATTCCTTGTATTTCTGTGGTGTCAGTTTTCTCTTTTTTTCATTTCTGGTTTTTGTCTTTTTATTTCTTGATAAGTCTGGCTAGGGATTTATCTATTTTGTTTATCTTTTCAAAGGACCAGTTCTTTGGTTTCATTTTTTTTTCTATTATTTGCTTATTTTCTTTTATTTCTGTTCTGATCTTTATTATGTCCCTCCTTCTACTAACTTTGGTGTTGTTTGTTCTTTCTCTAGTTCCTTTATTTGTGAGGTTAGACTGATTTTTTGGGATTGTTCTTGTTTCTTGAGGTAGGCCTATATTGCTATGTACTTCCCTCTCAGAACTGATTTTCCTTCATCCCACATAGTTTGAGCTGTTTGTTTTCATTTGTGTCCATGTGTTTGATTTCCTCTTTGATTTGTTGATCCATTGATTATTTAGTATATGTGCTGCCGAAGCGAGCACGATCCATTGATTATTTAAAAGCATGTTGTTTAGCCTCCACGTGTTTGTGATATTTTTGGTTTTCTTCATATAACTGATTTCTTGTTTCATGTATTGTGATCTGAAAAGATGTGTGATACAATGTCAATCTTTTTGAATTTACTGAGGTTTATTTGTGTTCTAATATGTGACCTATTCTGGAGAATGTTCCATGTGCACTTGATAAAATGTGTATCCTGCTGCTTTGGGGTGGAAATCTCTGTATGTATCTGTTAAGTCTATCTGATCTAATGTGTTGTTCAGTGCCTCTGTTTCCTTATTTTTTATCTGGATGATATGTCCATTTATGTAAGTGGGATATCAAAATCCCCTAATATGATTGTGTTGTGGTCTTTTTCTCCTTTTAGGCCTGTTAGTATTTGTTTTACATATTTAGGTGCTCCTACATTGGGTGCATAGATACTTATAATCATTATGTCATCTTGTTGGACTGACCCCTTTATCATTATGTAATGCCCTTCTTTTTCTCACTACTTTCTTTGTTTTGAAGTCTATTTTGTCTGATATAAGCCCTGCTACTACTGCTTTTTGCTCCCTATTCTTTGCATGAAATGTCTTTGTCTATCCTTTCACTTTCAGTCTGTGTAGGTTTTTGGGTCTGAAATGAGTCTCTTGTAGGCAGCATATAGATGGGTCTTGTTTATCCATTCTGCCACTGTATGTCTTGATTGGTGCATTCAGTCCATTTACACTTCAGGTAATTATTGATGGGTATTTGCTTATTGTCATTTTATTAATTGTTTTCTGGTTGTTTTTGTTGTTCCTTTCTTATACTCTTCTCATGTGATTTGATGGTTTTCTTTATTGTTGTGATTGGATTTCTCTTTTTTAATTTTTATGTATCTACTATAGGCTTTAGGTTTGTGGTTACCATAAGGTTCATGGATAGCTTCCTACCTATATAACAGTCTATATTAAGTTGATGATTGCTCTATTTCAAACACAATCTAAAAGTACTTCTTTTTTTCCCTCCTCCACACTTTATTTATTAGATGCCATAATCTACATTTTTTATGTATTCCTTGACTGATATTTTGTATAGTTGGTTTTACTACTTCTGGTTTACTTTAATTTCATTCTTGCTTGGTAAGTAATTGGTCTACTTCATTTACTGTGGGTTTATTTTCACTTGTGAAAACTATTTAGGCTTAAGAACCTTTCCATTTATACAATCCCGTTTAACATACTGTGATGCCAGTTTAGTGGTTATAAATTCCTTCAGCCTTTATCTGGGAATAGTTTAATCTCTCCTTCAAATCTGAATGATAATCTTGCTGGGTAGAGGATTCTTAATTAAAGGTCCTTCTGTTTCAATGCATTAAATATTTCATACCACTTTCTTCTGGCCTGGAAAGTTTCTGCTGAGAAGTCTACTGATAGCCTGATGGGGTTTTCCTTATAAGTAATATTTTTTGTCTCTCTAGCTGCTTTCAATATCCTCTCCTTATCCTTAACCTTTGTCATTTTAATTATTATATGTCTTGGTGTTTTCTTCCTGGGGTTCCTTTTGTTAGGGGATCTCTGTGCTTCCATGACACTGAGTGTCTATTTCCTTTCACAGATTGTGGAAATTTTCAATAATTATTTACTCAAAGAGACTTTCTATCCCTTCGTCTTTATTTTCTCCTTTGGATACCCCTGTTATGCAAATACTGTTTTATTTGGATTGGTCACACAGCTCTCTTAGCATCCTTTTGTTTCTAGAGATCATTGTTTCTCTCTGTTTCTCAACTTTATTGTTTTCCTGTTCTCTAATTTCCAACTAATTGCATGTTTCTTCTACTTGCAGCAATCTGTTGTTCATCCCTGCCATTGTATGTTTCATTTCAGTTACTGTATTCTTCAGCTCTGAGTGGCTCTTTTTCAACTCTTCTACCTCTTGGTTGAAGTCCTCCGTGAGATTGTCAACACTTTTCCCCAGGTCAGTGAGCATCTTTATAACTTTTATTTTGAAAACTTTATCAGGATTGGTGGTCTCTGTTTCATTTAGCCCTCTTTCTGGTGTCCTGTCTTGTAGTTTTGTTTGGAACATATTCCTCTGCCTCCTCATTTTGCATATATCAATTTGCAAGTTTAAGGCATACAGCATAGTTTAATTTACATACATTGTGAAAGTATTACCACAGTAGGTTCAGCTAACATCCCTCTTCTCATGTAGATACAATAGAAACGAAAGAAAAAAAGGAAAAAAGTTTTTCCTTATGACAAGGACTCATAGGATTTACTGTTAAGAACTTTCCTATACATTATACAACAGTGTTAGCTACAGCCATTATGTTGTACATTACATCCCTATACTTAAAAACTTCCAGTTATATGATAAATATTTATTGATAATTTCCTCCCATTTACTTCCCCCTACTCTCTGCTTCCTCTCCTCTAACCCTTTCCCTCTGGTAATCACAAGTCAGATCACTTTTTCTATGAGTTTGCATTTCTTTTTTTTCCACATATAAGTGAGATCATATGCTATTTCTCTTTCTTTGACTTATTTCACTTAGTATAATACTTTCAGTGTCCATCCATGTTGCAAATGGTAGAATTTCTTTTTTTGTGGCTGAAAAATATTTGTGTATGTACACATATATATGCACCACAACTTCTTTATTCATTTATCTATTTATAAACAGGTTGTTTCCATGTCTTGGCTGTTGTAAATAATGTGGCTATAAATGTCAGGGTGTAAAGATCCTTTGAGTTAATGTTTTCATTTCTTTTAAATATGTTCCCAGAAGTGGAATTACTGGATCATATGGTAGTTATATTTTTAATTTTTTGACAATCTTTCGTAGTTTCTCATAATGACTGTAGAAATTTATCCCCCAACAGTGCATGAGGGTTCTCTTTTCTCCACATTCATGCCAGCTTTTTAAAATCTCTCATATTTTGATGGTGAACTTTATTTAACCTGCATGAGGTAATATCTTATTGTGGTTTCAATTTGCATTTCCCTAATGACTAGTGATGAACATCTTTTCACATACCTGTTTGCTTTTCATATATCTTCTTTGGAGAAATGTCTGTTTGGGTCCTTTGCCTTTTTTTTTTTTGCTATTGAGTTGTATGAATTTATGTAGTTTGGATATCAATCCCTTAACAGATACATGGTTTGCAAATATTCTTTTCCTTTCAATAGGTTGTCTTTTGACTTTGCTGATTCTTTTTCTGTGCAGTAGCTTTTTAGTTTGATGTAGTCCACTTGTTTATTTTTTATTTTGTTGTCTGTGCTTGAGGTGTCATATCTAAAAATAAATCAAGACTTATAACAGGAAGCTTTATTCCTATATTTTCTTCTAAAAGATTCATGGTTTCACGTTATTGGTTTTAATTTTATTGATGGTATTGAGCATTGCATAATGTTAATTTAGAGACAGTGCTTAACATCAGTAAAATATTTATTAAATCTAATGCTTAAAATGAAATGCTTTATTCTAATACTTTGGTGTTTATATACCATTTCTATAATCCTTCCAGAATCTTGATAATAAATGGTATCAAGACTGTAGGCTAAATTTGGTAGAAATCACATTTTTCTTCTAGAAAATTAGAATATTATGTGTCTGTCTGGAACCTTTCAAAATCTCTCTTTGTTTTCTTGAATAGCCAAATGTCACCTACAGTATTTAGGCAAACTCATGTATGTAGTATTTCACTCCCTCTAGATGTGATTTGATTAATACAAGAGATACATTCAGAATGGCTTTGTACCATTTTTGTCTTTTTTCCCACCTTTCCCTTTGTTTTCACTACAAAAAACACTTGCCTCAATGGAGAATACAAAATTAACATAGCAAGTGATGAGACTCTACTGTCTTGAATCAGAACAATACCTTCAGCTCTAAGCAAAGGCATCTTTTTATTTAGTAAATGAGATTGTCTTGGTTGATTGTGGAAAACAAGAGTAAAATAAAGGTCAAGGTCTTGGAAATATATTTTTTAAGGAACTGATGCCAGAGGAGTCCACAGATAAGATGTAGAAGCGTATGGGAGGTAGCAGGAAGTGAGAAACCTGTTGATTTTTGTCATCAGAGGTCAGCCAACTTTTTAAATACTTAATGCTTTGCGGGTCATGTGGTCTCTGCCACAACTATTCAATTCTGCCACTGTAGCCCAAATAGTCATATACAATACAGAAAAGAATGGGTATGACTGTAGGAACAAAACTTTACTTACAAGAACAGAAGATTAAAGGTGGCAGCATGAGAGGTGAGACAGAGGCCTCCTCCTAAAACTGCATATAATACGAAAATATAATTAATACAACTAATCCTGAAAGAGCAACAGGAAAGAGGGCTGCAACAGACGGCATACACCTGGGGAAAATAATAGACCTCACAGAACAGGGCAACAAACCAAAGCCATAGCCCAGTGGGAACGAAGCCCTTCCCACACCCGAGCTCACCAGCAGGATGAAGAGAAACAGATCGGGGAGGGAGTGGAGGCCTGGGACTGCTGAGCACCTTGCCCTAGAGTTCTGCTCTGAGAGCACAAACCTACACTGAATGGTGCTCTTGTGATTAGGGAGGTTGGAAAGCCAAAACACGCAGAATACCTGGAGAGACTGAGATTCCAACCACTGGTGGAAAACAGGGATCCATATCCAGCTGCTCTAGGACAAAAGAAAGGCAGGCAGTCTGAAAAACTTCCTAAGGGCAAGAGGGCTGCTTAAAGGGCAAGGATTGCACAGAGACTACTGTTCAGGAGAAAGGTCAGGTAGATAAAATTGTCTGGGTGCACTCTGCCCACCAGATTGGGAACTTTCATGATCTTCAGGCACTCCAGCCCTCTGCCTGGCTACGCAGCTCCAAGGTCCTCCTCTGTGATATGCAGCTTGCTGCGCCTTACTCCCAGCCAGCCCGCACCTGACTTGCAAACCAGAAAACCCTGACCTGGCATCAGACCAGGCAGAGAGAAGCCCCACCTACAGCAGCTACAAACGCAAAGCAAAGAGGCTTATACCTGTGTGCTCGGCCCACTGGTTCTGGCAGTGGAGACAGGCATAACAGCCAGGAAGCAGGAAACAGCTCTTTCCTCCCCCCAGGCATAAACACCCTTCCTCTGTGACCCCCAACAATGCTCCAGGGGCAGAGCAGCTCCAGAAAGTACAGCTTCTGTGCACCAGAGAGCACCATGTACAAATATGAACATCAGAGGAACCTGGTTCAAAGCAAAATCATACATACCCCAGAGAAAGAATCAAATGAAACCAATCTCATGAATCTTCCTGAAGGAGATTTCAAAATGAAAATCATAAACAAGCTCATGGAGGTACAGGAAAATACTCAAGAACTCAGGAATGAATTCCAGTCAGAGATCCAATCATTATGGAACACAGTATCAGAAATGAAACTTACAATGGAAGGTTTTAAAAGCAGATTAGATACAGTGGAGGAGACGATAAATGAAATAGAAATTAGAGAAGAGGAATGCAAAGAAGCTGAGACACAGAGAGAAAAAAGGATCTCTAAGAATGAAAGACTATTGAGAGATCTGTGTGACAATCCAAACAGAACAATATTCCCCTTATAGGGGTACCAGAAGAAGGAGAGAGAGAAAAAGGGATATAAAGTGTCATTGAGGAGGTAATTGTTGAAAACTTCCTCAATATGGGGAAGGAGATAGTCTGTTAGGCCACAGAGGTACACAGATCTCCCAACACAAGGCACCCAAGGAAGACAAAACCAAGATATATAATAATTAAAATTGCAAAGATCAGTGATAAGGACAGACTATTAAAAGCAGCCAGAGAGAGAAATAAGATCACATACAAAGGAAAGCCCATCAGGCTATCATCAGACTTCTCAGCAGAAACTTAACAAGCCAGAAGGGAGTGGCATGATATATTTAATGCAATGAAGCAGAAGGGCCTTGAACCAAGAATATTCTACCTGGCAAGATTATCATATAAATCTGAAGGAGGGATTAAACAATTTCCAAATAAGCAAAAGCTGAGAGAATTTACCTCCAACGAACCATCTCTACAGTGTATTTTGGAGGGACTGCTATAGATGGAAGTGTTCCTAAGGTTTAATAGCTGTCAACAGAGGTAATAAAATCACACTAAAGAAAGTAGAACAGTTAATTACTAAGCACATGCAAAATTAAATCAACTACACCCAAACTAAGTCAAGGTATAGACTAAGAGTACAAAATATGATACCTAATATATAAAGAATGGAGAAGGAAGAAAAAGGAAGAGAAAAAAAGAACCTTTAGATTGTGTTTATAATAGCATACTAAGTGAGTTAAGTTAGACTCTTAGATAGTAAGGAAGTTAACCTTGAACCTTTGGTAATCATGAAGCTAAAGCCTACAATGGCAATAAATACATACCTATCGATAATCACCCTAAATGTAAATGGACTGAATGCACCAATCAAAAGACACAGAGTCACTGAATGGATAAAAAACAAGACCCATCTATATGCTGCCTACTAGAGACTCACTTTAAACCCAAACACATACACAGACTAAAAGTGAAGGGATGGAAAAAGATATTTCATGCAACTAATAGGGAGAAAAAAAGCAGGAGTTGCAGTACTTGTATCAGACAAAATAGATTTCAAAACAAAGAAAGCCACAAGAGACAAAGAAGGAAATTACATAATGATAAAGGGGTCAATCCTACAAGAAGATATAACCATTATAAATATCTATGCGCCCAACACAGGAGCACCTACATATGTGAAACAAATACTAACAGAATTAAAAGGGGAAATAGAATGCAATACATTCATCCTAGGAGACTTCAACACTCCACTCACTCCAAAGGGCAGATCAACCAGCGAGAAAATGTGTAAGGAGACAGAGGCAATGAACAATACATTAGAACAGATGCTAACAGACTTCTACAGAACTCTACACCCAAAAGCAACAGGATACACATTCTTCTCAAGTGCACATGGAACATTTTCCAGAATAGATCATATACTATGCCACAAAAAGAGCCTCAGTAAATTCAAAAAGTTTGAAATTGTACCAACCAGCTTCCCAGACCACAAAGGTATGAAACTGGAAATAAATTATGTAAAGAAAACAAAAAAGCCCACAAACACATGGAGACTTAACAACATGTTCCTAAATAACCAATGGATCAATGACCAAATAAAAACAGAGATCAAGCAATATATGGAGACGTATGACAACAATAATTCAGCACCACAAAATCTGTGGGACGCAGAAAAACCTGTGCTAAGAGAAATGTATATGGCAATACAGGCCTACCTCAGGAAAGAAGAACAATCTCATAGGAACAGTTGAAAGTCACAATTAATAAAACTAGAAAAACATGGACAGATGAGGCCCAAAGTCAGTAGAAGGAGGGACATAATAAAGATTAGAGCATAAATAAATAAAATAGAGAATAATAAAACACTAGAAAGAATCAGTGAAAGCAGGAGTTGCTTCTTCAATAAAATAAACAAAATAGATAAACCCCTAGCCAGATTTATCAAGAAAAAAAGACAGTCTACACACATAAACAGAACCAGAAATGCAAAAGGAAAAATCTCTACAGAACCATAGGAAAGAAAGAATTATTAGAGAATATTATGAAAAATTATATGCTAACAAACTGGAGAACCTAGAAGAAATGGACAACTTTCTAGAAAAATATAACTTTCAAAGGCTGACCCAGAAAGAAACAGAAAATCTGGAGACCAATTACCAGCAATGAAATTGAATTGTTAATCAAAAAACTATCTAAGAACAAAATTCCTGGACCAGATGGCTTCACCGCTGAATTTTATCAAACATTTTGTGAAGACCTAATACCCTTCCTCCTTTAAGTTTTCCAAAAAGTAGAAAAGCGAATACTTCCAAATTAATTCTATGAGGCCAGCATCACTCTAATACCAAAACCAGGCAGACACCACAAAAAAAGAAAATTACAGAACAATATCCCTGATGAACATAGATGCAAAAATACTCAACAGAATATTAGCAAACTGAATTAAAAGTCAAAAAGATCATCCACCATGATCAAGTATGATTTATTCCACAGATGCAAGGATGGTACAATATTAGAAAATCCATCAACATCATGTACCACATCAACAACAAGAAGGACAAAATCCACATGATCATCTCCATAGATGCTGAAAAGACATTCAACAAACAAAATTAAACATCCATTCATGATAAAAACTCTCAACAAAATGGGTATTGAGGGCAAATACCTCAACATAATAAAGGCCATATATGACAAACCCACAGCCAGCATCATACTTAACAATGAGAAGCTGAAAGCTTTTCCTTTAAGATTGGAAACAATACAAGGATGCCCACTCTCCATACTTTTATTGAACATAGTACTGGAAGTCCTAGCCACAGCAATCAGACAACACAAAGAAATAGAAGGCATCCAGATCAGCAAGGAAGAACTCAAACAGTCCTTGTTGGCAGATGACATGCTATTGTACACAAAAAACCCTAAAGAATCCACTCCAAAGCTACTAGATCTAATATCTGAATTCAGCAAAGTTGCAGGATACAAAGTTAATACACAGAAATCTGTTGCATTCCTCTACACTAATGATGAACTAGCAGAAATAGAAATCAGAAAAACAATTCAATTCACAATTTCATGAAAAAGAATAAAATACCTAGAAATAACCCTTACCAAGGAAGTGAAAGAACTATACTTTGAAAACTACAAGACACTCATGAGAGAAATTAAAGAAGATACCAATAAATGGAAACACATCCCGTGCTCATGGATAGGAAAAATTAATATTGTCAAAATGGCCATCCTGCCTAAAGCAATCTACAGATTCAATGCAATTCCTATCAAACTACCAACAGCATTCTTCAATGAACTAGAGCAAATCGTTCTAAAATTCATATGGAATGACAAAAGACCCTGAATAGCCAAAGCAATCCTGAGAAGAAAGAATAAAGCTGGGGGGATTACTCTCCCCAACTTCAAGCTCTACTACAAAGCCACAGTACTCAAGACAATTTGGTACTGGCAAAAGAACAGACCCATAGACCAATGGAACAGACTAAAGAGCCCTGATAGAAACCCAAGGATATATGGTCAATTAATATACGATAAAGGAGCTATGGATATACAGTGGGGAAATGACAGCCTCAACAGCTGGTGTTGGCAAAACTGGACAGCTACATGTAAGAAGTGAAACTGGATTATTGTTTAACCCCATACACAAAAGTAAACGTGAAATGGATCAAAGACCTGAATGTAAGTCATGAAACCATAAAACTCTTAGAAGACAACAGGCAAAAATCTCCTGAATATAAACATGAGCAACTGCTTCCTGAATGCATCTCCTCGAGTGAAGGAAACAAAAGCAAAAATGAACACATGGTACTACATCAAATGAAAAAGCTTCTGTATGGCAAAGGACACCATCAACAGAATAAAAAGACCTCCTACAGTACGGGGGAATATATTGCTAAATCACATATCCAATAAGGGGTTAACATACAAAATATATAAAGAACTCACATGCCTCAACACCCAAAAAACAAATAACTCAATTAAAAAAAAAAATGGGAGGAGGCTATGAAGAGACAATTCTCCAAAGTAGAAATTCAGGTGGCCAACAGACACATGAAAAGATGCTCCACATCGCTAATCATCAGGGAAATGCAAATTAAAACCACAGTGAGATACCACCTCACACGTGTAAGGATGGCCAGCATCGAAAGACAAGAACAACAAATGCTGGTGAGGATGTGGAGAAAGGGGAACCCTCCTACACTGCTGGTGGGAATGTAAGCTTGTTCAACCACTGTGGAAAGCAATATGGAGGTTCCTCAAAAAACTAAAAATAGAAATACCATTTGATCTGGGTATCCTACTCCTTGGAATTTACCCAAAGAATACAAGTTCTCAGATTCAAAAAGACATATGCACCCCTCTGTTTATTGCAGCACTATTTACAGTAGCCAGGATATGGAAGTAATCTATGTGTCCATCAGTAGATAAATGGATAAAGAAGAGGTGGTACATATGCACAGTGGAATACTATTCAGCCATAAGAAAGAAACAGATCCTACCATTTGCAGCAACATGGAAGGAACTGGAGGATATTATGCTCAGTGAAATAAGCCAGGCAGAGAAAGACAAGTGCCAAATGATTTCCCTCATTTGTGGAGTATAACAATGAAGCAAAATTGAAGGAACAAAACAGTAGCAGATTTACAGACTCCAAGAAGGGACTAGTGGTTACCAAAGGGAAGGGGTGTGGGAGGGTGGGTGAGGGAGGTAGAAGGAAATTGAGGTGTATTATGTTTAGTACACATGGTGTGAGGGGTCATGGGGAAGACAATGCAGCACAGAGAAGGCAAATAGGGACTCGGCCATTTTACTACACTGATGGACAGAGACTGCATTGGGGTATGGGTGGGGACTTGATAATATGGGTAAATGTAGTAACTACATTGTTTTTCATGTGAAACCTTCATAAGAGTGTATATCAATAATACCTTAATTAAAAAAATATGGATGTAAATACACTGATATATTACTAGTAGGTTTTCTCTGGGTGTTTAATAAGATTGTGGCTGTTTATTTTCTTTCTAACTTCTGATAATTTCCAAATGTCTTAGAATGAGTTGTTTGGAGTTCTAAAATATTAAAGAAATGTTATTAAAAAAAAAAAAGAACAGAAGGTAGGTTAAATTTGGTTATGGTTTGCTGACCCCTAAGATAAATTATGAATTTGTAGTGATATTACAGAGAAAATACTAGTTGTTCCTAACTGTCTGTTCTCACTTCTTCCTTAGTAGTAAAAACCCTGTGATTATTATTTGGGAATGTAGTTGTCCAGAATAAATGCTACATTTCTTAGACTACATCGAATTTAGGTGTGGACACAGGACTAAATTTTCTGGACATGTCCTTAAATGGAGAAGGCACTCAGTTATTTGCCCTACCTTCTTCCTACCAGCTGAAATGTAGACATAATGGCTAGAGCCCAAGTAGCCATCTTAAATCAAGAGGTTGAACTCATGGGTTTAGCTGGCAGAATCATTACTTATCCCTAGACTTCATTTATGAGAGAGAGATAATCTTCCATAAGCTATTTTGTTGTTGTTTGGGTCACTTGAAGCTGACCCAAACCCATACTAAATCAGGAGCTATTCTCTCAATTGCATTATATCTTTCTCAGAGTACTCATTATCATAATAAATAGTAATTAGCTTGATCTAAGGTTTAGCATGTATAAAGTAGCACAGAGAAAGTATAAGAGGACAATTTTTGTGTATGTGTTGGGTGTTGAAAGTCAGAAAGTTTTCTTACATTGTTTGTGGTGGTCTTCACAATTTTTAACCAACCTGCTTTTTTGCTTCTTCATTGATGCATTTCAGTTTTATCTTGATAGTAGCTGACGTTTATTGTGCTTCTCTAGCTTCCTCTTTCTCTTGTGTGTAAGGAAATATAGGACCAGTGTTTGTTCTATAGACATTCCCTACAGCATGTCTTCCTGTTAAGGTTTTTTTACATGGAATATTTTTTGGCTTTTAATAACCAAACTTCATAGTGTGGTGGGAAGCCAACAAGACAAAGTTTCTGTTGTTGCTTCAGGAATGTAAAGGAATCACAAGATGCTTGAGTGCTTGAGGTTGAAACATTTAACAGTGTATCCCCCCCCCCCCCACCTGGACTCAGTGGTATGGAACAGCTTGTTGATCATAGTTGTGGAGACCCATTAGTTTATAGTAGGGTATCTGGGTAACTTTTACAGATAGATTAAAATATAACTAGCATCCTGGATACACCTTTAGTGACCTAATAGCTCCCACTGCAACATTTCCTGGGTGCTGACTCCCCCTTACCCTTGTAGTGAATGTATAAAAGGCACGGCCCCGCTGCACTCAGGGCTCAGCCTTTGGACGGGAATCTCCTGAGCCAGTGCCGGCACTAATAAATGCTGCTTCTCGCCAAACATCTCGGTGTCCTGACTCCTTGTTCATAGTTCCCGTGGTTCCTGCAACAATAGAACATATGTTTTTCTCAGTTTAAGGTCCCATTTGTTTTTTGGCCATTGTTTTTATAAGGACATTTTATATTTAAGTCAAAAAAAGCAGTACACTATTTTCAACAACTTTTGAGTTACATGTCAGATATACTTTGTACAATGTCAGTCATACGTAGAAAAACTTATACTTGTTTTTAAAAACAAGTTTTTTTAAAAAAGTCATACTTGTTAAAACTGCACTAAGTATCAACAAAGGGGATGTGAGTCATGAAGGCTGTTCTTGCAAAGAGAGGCCATGCCACAATGTAAATAGTTTGGTGATCAGGAATTCATGTTTTAAGCATTTTATATACTACATGATAACATTTTATGTTTTACCATTTAACCATTTTAAAGGAATTTGGTTAGGCATTTTGGTTGACACGAAATACTTTACATTGTTTCCCATTTAAAATGATAGAAAATTGGCTCCTGGTTAGAGCTTTCAGGTAAAGTAATTTTTAAGAATGGATTACTGCTATAAAGGAGATGTCTGTCCTTGAAGCCTTTTCACAATCACAGTACTCCCTTGAACTGTGATTGATTTAGAATCTAATCAGTGTTGGATCTCCTTATCCTCCCATTTGCAAACGCAGCAGTCTTTTCAGTATTTTGTGACTTAAGTTTTAGTTAATCTAGGATTTACTACTGTTGATTTAGTATTACTTCACTTGACATTATACTTTGTCTCCATGCTGTCCATGAAACCAGTTGAAATGTGACACATTCAGTCAAGCTTTAATGTGTTGGTTATTGTATGCGAAACAGCTGGTTGACTTTATTTCCTTGCTTTACTGAACTAGGTATGTGTTTACAACAAATGAATCCAAAATACTGATAGTACTGCCAATGGAGCCCATCTCTATTCTAGTCTGAGGTATAGTGTAGTACAACCAATAGCTTTGTTCTTGCCACCAAGACAGGAATAGATGTTGCTAATGTCTCCTCTCTGAGTATATGAAACACCACAGTATTTCTATACAAAATTCTTGTTTGTCTGAATTACTTGACACAATATTAGAAATAGACTGCAAATCTCAACTCCAAATGAAGAATAAAATGAGAAAAAAAAAAGCCCACGCAATTCTCAGTTCTCTTTGTGCTAGGTATCAGATACATAATCTCCTAGGGAGAAAATGGCCCTCAAAGTACTGTTTGTGGTGGGAATATGGCGTCTTGAACGGACTAGCAGAAAAATTCCTCCCAACATTATATTTATTCACGAAAATACAGCAAATACAACTATCCCTAAAAGAGAGACCAGAATACACAGGAAAGTGCACAGCGTACAGCTACACCTGTGAGAACTTGGCAGCCGGTGAGACGGACGGGCGGCGATCCGGTGGGACCGAGCGCTCTCCCCCCCAGAGCTCCAGCGGCCAGACACGCCGGACAGAGGACTCGGCATCCGGCGAGGCGGGACGAAAACACGATCCAG